>OZ026618.1:342400-364900 GCA_964020975.1 Hermodice carunculata
CCTCACGTCGTCGTTGGTGATTTTTAACAAAATTTTGACGTCTTGATTTTATTACATTGTTTGAATGGAACAAATCTGTATGACAGTACAAGAGAGGAATGAAATTCACCATCGCAGGCCCAAAAAATATACGCAGGCCTACAACATAGCGAAAAATCATCCATGCCTGTGACAGGCTGTGTACGCCTGCTTGTGTTGTGTTGCACGGCCTGTACCATGTTGCTCAGTTAAAAAAAAGTGACCGCACTTAAGATCAGGCTCTTGACACCTCCTACGGCATCAAATTTTTCAGGTAAATTGAAATAGAAAGTGCACAGAAATATAAATCGTGTAATTTCTGACCATCTCGTGGAATGAATCGCAAAAATAACAGCCCAGGCATGCTCAATATACATGCCGCTTGTTGTGCAAGAGAGTAAAAAAAAATTCCGATGGCACAGGTGTGCGATATCAGATACTGCCCCTTTGTACCTCCATGATCATACCAAATAAAATCAATCAAATCACACAAAATGAAGTCTAACTGGACCCATCGACTCAGTCCATGAGCTCACTATTTTTTCTGAAAAAGGAAAAAGATGGGTCCAACGGACCCACACTGAAAAATCCTTAATGTGACCCCTGCTGCAACACAAGATTGAGATTTATAATTTTATTACACAAATGACACCGGGTGTCATTTATGTAATAAAATTATATATCTCAATCTTACTTGTGTTGCAGCTTGATTTATTCATGATTTATTCATTATTGTGAAACACTTAATATAAAACTGACATGAGTGAGATTTGAGTGAAATGTCATGGATATTTTCTGGTGTATTTTAGGCACTTGAAGATTTTTTTCTCCTTTGCTGCCTTGTTGTTGAAGTCTGTTGAAGCCAACAGTTATACTGGAAACTTGTGGCTCTGCTGGTAGATAATTTTATCCAACTTGCCCTAGTACTGCCAGCAGAGATAATTTCATCGAACTTGTCATACAAATAATTGAAATACTAATTACAGTGGTAACTGATAACATAATATATGATATCAGTTCCCAGTATTGTTTATATTTCATTTATTTGTTGGACAATGAAATTGGCTGTTTTGAGTTTGAAATCTTCCTGTCCTTGAATATTTTTATGAACTTCAAGAATCACATGATAATGCAACTGTGAATGTCTGTGGAGTCTGGTCATAATTTTTGCAGTTCTGAATCCGCGCATGTTTTTTCAGAAGCCTTTCAAATTCATTCACACTGTAGCAAAGTTATGGTACATTAAAAGCTCAGAGGGGATATTTCACTCTGACTCCACTTGCTATGGCCAGGCATGCACTGTGACTGGCAGTCTAAAAGTATAAAAAATAACCTTTATTTGTGCAGAATTACAGTCGGATCTGATCCTATCCTATCCTTCCTGGTGCAGTTGATAAAATTTACATGATTCATATACTGCTGTACAGGAATTAGTACCGCTGAACATAAAAAACTGACCAAAAAAGACACAATTGTCACTACACAATAAAACCTTCAAAATGCTTGATTTTGGCCTCAGAATGCACCATTTGGCATGCTTTATTTAAAAATTTTCAGGGAGGGGGGGAGCATGCCGCCGGACCCCCCCCCCCCCCCAGCTTGGCCCATCCCTTGCAGGGATGGGCCCCTATTTCACAGCCTTATGGGACCCATGGGCCCTATTCTTTACAGACCAAGAATGAACACTGCAGCATAGTTGCCTTTATTTCAAATACAAAGAAAGAAACAGGGATAGGATATATATATAATGCCAGCATGTAGTTTTACATGTGATAAAAGATGGGGGGGGGGGGTACTACAACGAGTTGGTGGTATCCAGATACCACAACGGGTTGACTATCTTCCTAATATATGACATCACTTCTGTGTCGGGCATGGTTCCTAGGAATGTCAAACCATGGAGGAAAGAAACTAGAGTTTTATTGTTCCATGGTCAAACTGAGAGTACCAAGTTCTTGTGTAAGATGATCTTTGTTGTTCATTTCGTGAATCATGGTCTGCTTGCACTGTGCTGAATACATCCAGAGTCATCTTGGACATTGGTCGCTGCATAAGCACATCAAAAGCATTCACTGTCTCATTAGAACTTGGACCTGGTTCTTCGTTTACTACATGGGTCATCGAGTCAGCTTGATGAAAAAAAATACACATGTCGTATTTCACTGTCAAATTGCAAAGACATGTCCAAGTCATCAGTAGGCAAAACACTACGTGGACTCTGTGGAGGCAGCGGTTGGCCCCTTGCCAATGCTAACAGTATAACTGCATAGGCCTTCATTCCCATGTGCCGATCCTTGGACAGCATTATATAAGTTAGCAAATGTGAAAGAGTGCGTGGCCCTTGTCAGCCTGTCTTTTACTGTACATTTGCCACTGCAATCCAACACAGACACGGACAAGCAAATGGCCGCCATGATCTGGTGATGACACGTGTATCAGCTGTTCATGGAAAATTCTAATTTAGTTTACAGAACTGCCACAGGAGGCATGGGAGGAGCGTTAAATCAAGCCTGAAAATATATTTTTTGCACTGTTGAAAAAAATATTCCAACCGCAACGTTCTGTGCACACCGGGCGCGTTATACCAAAGATTAATATTTTTAAGACTGTCCTCACTAGGCGCAGCATCTGGGTCACAGTAACATATCCTTACTAAATCGTGTTCAGGCTATAATTCCTTTACTGTTTAACTTAGTTTCATGAAACTTCATGCACACATATATCTTGACCTAAAGGTTTGTCATGAAACAAAAGTAGGTCACTAGGTCAAGTATCTGGGTCAATGTGATAAAATCAAGTAAAACTATATTGCACTTCATATCTGGGCTGTAATTCTGCTGTCCTTTAAGTTAAAAGGTCTGTCATGAATCAAAAGTAGGTCGCTAGGGCAAGTATCTGGGTCACAGTGATATATCATTGTAAAATCATGTCCAGGCTATAGTTCCTTTACTATTTAACTAAGCTTCATGAAACTTGACACACACATATATCTAGACCTAGAGGTGTGTCACGAAACAAAAGTAGGTCACTAGATCAAGTATCCTGTCTACACTATTCATGTCCAGGCTATAACTTGCTTCTCCTTCAATAGATTAATGAAACTTTACACACCTATGCATCTGGACATTAGGGTGTGTCATGTACCAAAAGTAGGTCACTAGGTCAAGTATCTGGGTCACACTGACATTCTTGTAAAATCATGTCTGGGCTATATTTACTATTTAACTCAGATTAATGAAACTTGGCACACATATATATCTTGACCTAAAGGTGTGTCATGAAACAACAGTAGATCACAAGGTCAAGTATCAGGGTCACGGTGATACATTTATGTAAAACTATATTACACTTCATGCCTGGGCTGTAATTCTATTGCCATTTACCTTAGAACCATGAATCTTTACATATCTGTGTATCTGGACACAAGAGTGAGTCATGCATAAAAACAGGTCACTAGATCAAGTGTCTGGGTCATGGTGATAGCCTATTTTTCTTGACTGCAGATATTCCAATTTGAGACCTGTGATTAGCAAGGTTATAAATGAGGGAAGGGGGGCATGGATCCAGCAATCTCTGATTGCCCTTTAATGCCTGTTTGAAGTTTTAAATGGATGTCACCAACATGCTGACATCCTGCTGCTAAAACCTTTATGCGCAGCAAGCTGCATACTATGGGGATTATGTACTCTAGGGCTAGCATTAGTCATTAGCCAATTAGCAGAAAGTGAGCTAAACTGGCTTGAAAAATTAAGTTCAAAAGTGTCAAATTAAACTCTGCCATCCATAAAATAATCTGCTTGTTGGAAAATACAGAGAGGTTTTGGCTAACCCCAGTTTCACATAAAATATTTTAGTAATTTTAGCCACATTGGCTACAATATTGTAATTTCCTGACCTAGCCCAGTTCTGAATGATCAAAACTTTCCATTTACATCTCCACCAGACTATTCTGTATGCACACATATCTACAAGAAAAACATACATGTACATGTACTAGATTATTGGTGATAGCAAACTATAGAATGAATTGGTGTACCTGCATGCATGTAAAAATCATTACCAGTTAGCATGAGTACTGAAAATGGATTATACAAAGTGCAAAATGTTAGAACTACTGGTTAATTTATAGAAATAATTGACATGTATTTGACATTGTTAAGCCTGTCAAAGCAAGACATATACACAAGAAGATGAAAGAAAATTATTCTCAAAGACCAGGCACCAAAAGACAAATCAGCACAAATTCACACTAAAATGTTCACAACCAGTTTAAAATGATTGAGTGAAGAATGTGAATAATTCATACTTTATCAAACTGCATAACCAGTAGTGTGCTGATTTTATTAAAAGAGTAAAGAGCCAGCACTGCTATCCTCTCCCTGTCACATGCTAACTTAACTTTTGGGTAAATGTATTGAAATTATGGTCAAATTTTTCATTATGAACTTTAGGACATACAAATTTATGTGAAACGTGCATGATGCATTATCCAGCATTGACTATACAAACTTGCTGAAAACTTGCTGATGTTGAACTTGATCAATATTCTTAGTGTTTTCTCTTTGGCCCTGATAGCTCTCAGTGTACAGTAAACATTTTCTGTGTTTTAAATGTGTACAGTGGCCAAAACTGTAAAGGCTTTATTTGTACATAATTTGTGAATTTGTTATTTAACCCTTTCCCTCGTAAACCGGCCAAAACCAGCTGGTGGTCAAATGTCGTCTGCTTCAGCATTTTCAACTGATTTCAACAGCAATGAAAAACAATTTGACTGAGAATTGAAGATGAGACCTGTCAAGACAACATGACCCAGGTCAACAGCTTTCCTCGGCATGGGTTGGTCACTTAGTGCCCAACCCATGCCGAGGAAAGCTGTTGACTCAGTCTTAATTCAAGGGGGAAAGGGTTAATATTTTCATGGGTATTTAGCATGTTTAGTTTATCAAGTTTGCCACCAATGAATTGAATATTTGAAAGGTGTCAATTTTGGCATTCCTTACCTGAAATTAAATACCTTAACTTTACAATATGTGGCAAAACCACCTTTATGGTAGACACATTTTCAGGCTAATTTCATAGTAATTTTTCACATTTTTTTGTGAAAGGCTTCCAAAGAGGTGATCCATAGCAGACCCTTAGTTAGAATTTGATAGGGGCAACATAGATCACTTAAAAAGGGCACTATTCGAACAGAATATATGTTAAAAGGGCTCTTTTAGCTTAAAACTCACTGAAAAAGGGCAGCTATGCCTCAAGCCTACAGGTGTGTAACAACAAATAGTATAAATCTTATTGTGCTATTACTACGTCTATTATTCGTTTGGTAGAATGCAACAACTGCCTCTGTTTTTTGAGAGGTTTTATTGCAAAAATGTATCTAAAATAGGGTACAATACCATATATCCTTCAATTCAGCTAATAAATAGGGGCAGGGTGCTGGAGAAATTTCAAAGGGGGCAAAGGGGTGCTAGTGAAGAGGGGCGGGGTGGGCCGCCCCTCTGAAATGGTGTAGAAAGGGGTCTGCATAGATATGGTGTGTCAAAAACGTTTTACTGTAATTTGACCTCTTTGATAGGAAAGACTCAAATTTTATTTAGGGATGGTGCAACATTACCATCATTTTTGAATTAGAACTTAGGGTACTAAATTTCATGAACCCCCTCCCCCCTTGCGTACTGAAAGTACTAAATTGAAAATGATGAAAATGTTGAACCATCCCTTACCGTCTATTTTTTATATATGCATACACATGTACAGTCAGGAAATCCTATTGCAGATACATATATCATTCATTGTTTTTTAATTGTTAAAAAAAAAATAAGAAAAGTAACATGCATTTGTTCTCTTTCCAGCTGGTGTAAAAGCAGGGATAATTGGAGCAGTTGGGTTTGCCCTATTTTCTACTGCCATTGACTACTACTTCCGCCACTGACACAGGTGTTTACAGGCAGAGGCTGAAGCAGGGACCTGCCTTGATGGACAGTGTACAGCATACCTATAAATAGGATCAATCTTAAATTGCTGGCAAAGCTCTGTGTTTTGAGAAGTGACATTGTCGTTTATGATGTAAACAAGACTTGGACTTTCAGTCCATTTGACTATACATGTATTAATGTTTAATAGTAAGATCTGGATTGGAGACAGAAACATATGTACACATGTATCATGATGTATACATCCTGTCAGTGATGGTCATAACGAGAGTCAAACTTATCTGAATTATTACAGCCATAAGCCTTCAAATTGCCCACACAGTATGTTCTCATTCAAGTACCAGCCTGGTGTAAATTTAGCAGGTCCAGAGAAAACGGTTTAGGGCAACAGCTGTCTTTGGTGCAATGTGAGCTTAATGTGTCCAAAAGGTGCTGAAGAAAGGGGTTGACTTAGTTTAGAAATTAGCACCTTAAGGGTGAATATGCACTTGCATGCACAGGCTGTCACAGAAAATAAAGCCAAGGACACGGTGGACCTGCTGGATTCAGGGCTTTATATGGGTCTGCGTTTTATATTGCCATGTATTTATCTGTGACTTTGTAAATATTAATGGGATAAAGTTGATAATAAATGTAAAACATCATAGCAAATACTTCTTTACTTGTGTCTTTTCATTCAATAACTGATTCATTAGTCCCCAAGCTGAAATAAGATGACCATAAACTGAATTTTGAACTTAGTTTGTTTTAATTATATGAATATGGCTAGGAACCTCTGGAGTCCTTGCAAGATGGACCTTTCAGGCTGTCCTGTCATGTTCCACTTGTGACAAAAATATTGAAATTTTATATCTTTGGATTTTTTGTGATAACAGGGCTAGAATTTTGCACAATTTTGCAAGAATATGTTCAATCGATTTTCTTTGTCATGAAAGGCAAGTTTACAAGAATCTGTGCCATAATGGATTCTCGGAATTTTTCGTTGAATTGGAAGACCTGCATAAATGATTAAACACAACTACACTGTAGATGTCTATGTGACGTGGTTCATGGTAACATGGGTCAGTAATGTTACCAGGGTTTAAACATATTTACCTTGATAGATTTTCACATCGGAAGAACTGACATTTTTAGTGCAGGGAGACAAAATCTGTGAAAGTCACAGTGCAAAGGGTTCTGTGGCATTGTGGTACAGAAATAAATAACTGTTGCAGTGATCATTGCATGTTGAACCGCAGACTAGGAACTGTTTAACTACTGGCTGGTCATGCACCCACAGCTGTCCTGGCCAGGTTACCATGTCACAAAAGTGTGGAATTTTTGCAGTCAACTCTCACTGCAAATCTTCGCATCAACATCCCTAGAGCACAAAGAAGCATTTTATATCAGGATCTGTTCATTAATCTCAAGCTGATTATTGATACACATTCCAACTACAGATAGTAGAAATCTGCATATGTTGTAGTTCCTAGAGATTTAAGAAAAATCTAGAAGCATATGAGTTTGAGGCTGGTTAGGTCACTCCTGGGATCCATGGATGGAACCCTTATGGATATCCAAAAAGCTCAGAAATTGGGACGTTATAAAAGTCAATTTAGCGAAATGTTTTTTACTTCAAAGTTGATTTAAATCGATGGAGAAACAACTTCTTGTTACCCAGTCAAAATGTTTGAATGCTCTTTGTCCAATTTTGCACATCAGTACCTTATAAGGATTGACAAAATGGACTGATAGAGGTTTGCAACATGAGAGGGCAGGGGAGCTACGTGTGAACGTGGAAGCTCACAGTTGTCTAGCTTTCACAGAGCTATGTATAAAGTGCATAAGGCCACGATACAACAGATGCACTCTGGTAAGATAGCAAAGGCACTTTACACCGAGTCCCAGAGTTTCGTATTGTGATCAATTCGGTCATATTTCACTGCATCCCTATGCCAGTCCTGTCTACCACCCATCTGTACAGATGTGTAGTACCAGTGGAAGACTGAAGCAATTTGGAATAATCTGAATAAGTTATTAAAGTAGTCACTTAATTCACAATATTCTCCTTCTTGGGATATTTATCGCATACAAATTATGTCTCCCGGTGGAAGCCAGGGGACATATTGTTTTAGTGCCCGTTTCTTCTTCTTCTTCTTCTTCTTCTTCTTCTTCTTCTTCTTCTTCTTCTTCTTCTTCTTCTTCTTCTTCTTCTCCTCCTCCTCCTCCTCCTCCTCCTCCTCCTCCTCCTCCTCCTCCTCTTCTTGTTCAGGTTCTTCAACACTTGGTTTCCGTTCGATAAGTCTTGAAGGACTTGACAGAATTTGATGAAACTTGGTAGGATTATGCATCTAGGCAAGACCTAGGTTGGGATTGTATTTGGATGACCTTGAGCAAATTCTCAAGGTCACAGGGTCACTTATGTGAAATTGGTTTCCGTTCGATAAGTCATGAAGAACTTGATGGAATTTGATGAAAGTTGGTAGGATTATGTATCTTGGCAAGACCTAGGTTGGGATTGTATTTGGATGACCTTGAGCAAATTCTCAAGGTCACAGGGTCACTTATGTGAAATTGGTTTCCGTTCGATAAGTCATGAAGAACTTGATGGAATTTGATGATTTTTAGTAGGATTATGTATCTTGGCAAGACCTAGGTTGGGTTTGTATTTGGATGACCTTGAGCAAATTCTCAAGGTCACAGGGTCACTTATGTGAAATTGGTTTCCATTCGATAAGTCTTAAAGAACTTCATGGAATTTGATGAAACTTGGTAGGATTATGTATCTAGGCAAGATCTAGGTTGGGATTGTATTTGGATGACCTTGAGCGAATTCTCAAGGTCAGGGGGTCACTTACGTGAAATTGGTTTCCGTTCGATAAGTCATGAAGAACTTGATGGAATTTGCTGAAACTTAGTAGGATTATGTATCTTGGCAAGACCTAGGTTGGGATTGTATTTCGATGACCTTGAGCGAATTTTCAAGGTCACAGGGTCACTTATGTGAAATTGGTTTCCGTTCGATAAGTCATGAAGAACATGATGGAATTTGCTGAAACTTGGTAGGATTATGTATCTTGGCAAGACCTAGGTTGGGATTGTATTTGGATGACCTTGAGCGAATTCTCAAGGTCACAGGGTCACTTATGTGAAATTGGTTTCCATGCGATAAGTCATGAAGAACATGATGGAATTTGATGAAAGTTGGTAGGATTATGTATCTTGGCAAGACCTAGGTTGGGATTGTATTTGGATGACCTTGACCTAATTTTCAAGGTCACAGGGTCATTACGTGAAATTGGTTTCTGTGCAATAAGTCTTGAAGAACTTGATGAAAATTGCTAGAGTAATGTATCAAGGTGAGAACTAAAATAGGATTGTAATTTTCAAGCAAACTTGGTCATTTGTAATTTGTTATCACCTGTAGCTTATTCAGAGACATAAGTGTTCCACCGGGAGACATATGATTTTCTGTTGGAAAATCAGTCTGTTCTAGTTTCCATATTGCAGTGCTTTTGGAAGCTTGCCAAAGGCATACACGCCAGCCAATTGAGATCTTGTTGCTGGTTCCCTCTGCCTAAGATATCTGTAATCATGTTGGTGTCCATGCTAGAAGTCCGTGATTACATTCCTTGTTTTGTCGATCTCTATTACATTGTCGTATTCAGCAGAGACGATCATGCACACTGCTGATGAGAGGGCAGTAGCAAATGTCACATCCAGATCCACATTTCCCTTCTTTACCAGCTGATAGGGATCTGAGTCGCATGAAAAGTCGGATGTCAAGTCCAAGGCAAAGAGAGTATAACTCCTTGCAAAAGTCTCCAGTGTGATATCATTTCCAAGATTTTTCTTGAGCTTTCCAATCCCTGAGTACAGGCTCAGAAATTCCCTGGTGTATGCAGCTCCTGCAAAGTTGGGTCTGAACGGTTCCCACCTATCACCCCCTACTCTAAGTAACAAGTTTGTTAACTTATAATGCTAACAATGGAAAGGATTCTTGCTGAGTGAGCCATTGTTGACATCATTATGCACAAAACCAATGATTCTTCTTGGAATTTCATCTTTGAGCAGATCCTACATGCGTTCAGAAGTAATGTTACTAGGTGACACGTGTCCGGATAACATCCCTCCGGATAGGATATTCTTCGGCTGTGCTGGTTTCTAGTGGTCTTGCATGTCCCATACGTACTCCCGCTTCCACTCTTACTTTGCAGACATAAAGGATGGCTTTATGTATAAGTGTCCAGAATGGGCCAGGGGCTGAAGACACCAAGTGAAATGATGCTGATGACCTGTGAAGTTTGATTGTAACATCAACACCATTCAACAACAGTGTGTCTTGATTGAATATGGGAATATTCAGTGGTCCCATGAGTTCTACTAGGTTGGAGACCTTAGTTTGCCAACCTCTTCTGTCAAAACCTGTGTTCTCGGCAGGAGTAGTGGAAGTACCCAGATTTGATTCACCCATATGTCCAGCAATATCAACATACCACATCACGCTCTGCAGTGGCGTCACCAATCTGATGGCCTGGAACATTCTTCTCAGCATCACTGATGCAGGTCATACATTTCTCATGCTCACCTGGTTGTAAAATGTTCACTTCTCTCTCTTAAAATTACATTTATGGAGGCTTCTTGTCAGCATGATTGGCACAGGTCATTCCTTTCCCATGTTCACCTGGTTCCGTAACATTCATCACTTCTATATTGTTTCAAAGACATTTTTCTCACATGTTGATTAGTAAATCATAAATCAAAGTTCATATTGGACTTTTAATCCAGGTGGTAATATTTTTGATATCCAGATATTTCGCAGGTGATGTCCCCAGCTTTCTCAATGGAAGTAAAGGTGTTATTTGAAGGTTAGACTGGTCAGTTAGGCCTAGCACGTAATTATGTGTAATTGTTGACGTCATTTACGTAGACACGAAAGTAAACAACATATTTGTACTTATAATAATAAAATGACGTAGAACTTTTCATTATGCGCTAAAAATACAGCCTAGGCCTACTAAGGAATTATTCAATTATTTTGCTTCACAATAGAGTCCCAGACGAATCCTAGCTCCAATCCATTATCCCGATTCATACCAGTTTCAGGACCTGTCTTGTACATTTTAATTTTTATAGATTCACATATTTTCCTTTTCCAATAATTGGGCTCAAAGGTTAAAGCTAGCAATCACACATGCAAGACTTGTCAAAGCAAAAATTCTTATCAAACAGCATTATGAAAATTAGTGGAAGATCTAAGCCTTTATCCTGCCAATGAAAGTTACAGGCATAGTGATAGGGATTTTTTAGATACACATTTGAATGACATAGTCTTCCATCTCAAAGAATAATAAGAGAAAAGAAAAGCTCTTAAATTTCACTTGATATTAAGAGCAAGAAATTTATTACCAGCAGGGGCTTATCATATGTTTTCACCCCAAAGTGGGTTGTACATATGCACTTGGTAATAAATGTAAAAAATCGGGATGAAAAATGTTTCATGTGGGCTGTTGTGTTGGTTTTGCACCCGGCATCCACTAATGTAGACACAGTGAGCAAGTGCATTGGCTAACAAACAGAACTGGACTTTACAGGCATTTTATTCCCAGTCAAAATAACAGACACTGCCAAGTTTGAAAAGTTGAGTCCTTGTTGTCTATCAATGTTGATGGTCTTGAGGGGAAAACATTATTTCCTATGTATGTCACTGCCAAAAGAAAAGAGTGGACAAATATTTAGATTTGCTGCTTCTAAAGGACAGACACTATGTTTGAATCAAAAATACATCTTCGTCGAGATCTCACGAAACTAAGTATCAAAGGAAAATATAATTCTGTTTGTATTGCAAAACAACTTTTACAAAAGAACAAACTGCAAAAGGACATGAAACGACATGCAAGACATTTGGCATACAGAGAATCAAAATGCCAAAGCCAGATAGTGTTTGTAGATTCAAGAACAAAGGAAACAATTTGCCGGCCTCTTTTGTCATTTATGCTGATTTTGAGTCTATATGCAGTAGAAATTGAAATGCCATGCAAGACACTTGGCATACAGAGAATCAAGATGCCAAAACCAAGCAGTGTTTGTAGATTCAAGAACAAAAGAAACAGATTGCGAGCCCCTTTTGTAATTTATGCTAATTTCAAGTCTATCATTGTTTCACTCAATGAAAGCCGAGGCACTTATACCAATATTACACTATCTCAGGATTTTGCATGTATACTGTGTAGAGACGAACCTTGATTTTCCTTGGACAAGTCTAGCTTGTATAGGAGAGAGCATGTGGCCAAGACTTTCTTGGAGTAACTGAAATTGGAACTTTGCCTCATTCTCAATATACTGGATGATCCTGTGCCTATAACAATGACAGAGGAAGACGAAAACAAGTTACGGCAAGAACAGGCTTGTTACTTTTGCGAAAAGCCAATATTTACACAGTCCGAGAGACCTGCCTCCCATCTATTGAAGCATTAGTCTTACTGGGGAAAGTATCAGTGAAGAGGCTTATGTTAATGCACAAAGAGCATGGACAATGTTTGACTTGAACACATTGGTACAATATCATGACCTATACTTGCTTACCGATGTCCTTTTGTGATGTGTACGACAAATTTCGCATCCTGTCATTGAGGGAATACAGGTTAGAACCAGCTCATTATTTCACAGCTCCGGGGCTGGCTTGGGATGCCGTTCTGAAGATGTCTGGAGTGTTGCTCTAACTACTGTTGGACAAAGACATGCATCAGATAATAGAGAAAGGAATAAGAGGAGGTGTTGCTATGATTAGCCATCTGTATGCGGAAAGAAAAGAAATGAGAGTGATGTGATATATTTGGATGCTAAGAATCTCTACGGGCACTCGCTTATTCAATGGCTTGCAACAGGTGGATTTCATTTACAAGGAGCAGTCTTGGCTGAGGCCTTGCATAGAAAAAAATATTGCATCGCAGACTGAAGCCACTTCAGATTTCGAAAAAGACTTCTATAAACTGATGAATAATGCAGTTTTTGGAAAAACAATGGAAAACATTGGCAATTGCATCAATTACAGCCGCTCCACACAGACGAGAAAAAACTGAAGAGACACATAACTGCACCAAATTACCAGACACACCACATTTTTCATGAGAACTTGATGGGCATAAGTAAGCTCACTATATAGATCACACTGAACAAACCCATATACATAGGACAAGCCATCCTAGACCTTTCGAAGGTACTCATGTATCTGTTCCATGGCACCACTGTTCAAAATTCAATCTCTGAAACTCATGTTTACGGACACCGACTCATTGCTTTATCACGTAAAGTCTCCCAATTTGGATTCAGAACTGAGCAAGATTTCTCACAACTTGGACACGTCGAACTATCCCACAGATCACCCTCTTTACTCCAATGAGAACAAAAAGGTTGTAGGTAAATTTAAGGATGAGTGTGGTGGGCAGAAGATGGTTGCATTCTGCGGGTTAAGTGCCAAAATGTACAGCATCAAAATGCCCAACAGAAAGAACACTAAGGGAGCAAAACGTGTGGGTAGATCAGTCATCAAAAGACTGACTTTTGATGATTATCTCCATATGCTGACAAAATGGTTCAAATAGCAGAAAAAGGGGAAGGAAAATACGCTCTTATCATCACCTACTGGTGACTGAAGCAGTGAATAAGATAGCCTTATCTGCGTATGACGATAAGTGCTACATTTTGGATGATGGTATATCCACTCTGGCTTACAGACATAAATTGTTCCCCAAACTGAAATTTGTTCAGTTTAAGGTTATACCTAGAGGAGAATATGGGTCTTGATATGGATCCAAGGTTCAAGCATCCTTTTACCATGCCATGCCATCATGTGTTCAAGAAGTGTTCCAAAGCATCCCAAATCTATGTGGGAAAACCCAATGGGTAAAACACTTGGTCGACAAGACGCAAACCATGATAGTTCCCCCACCGGTCAGAGTTGTGTGGCACTACAGAATTTGGCAAGATCGATATGAACACATGCAGCCAAAGGTGGACTTGGTGTCTGGTCTGGAAGGACTGGGAGATACACATGGGAATGCACCCCTCTTGGTGGTGGTTGAAGACCTGATAGACGAAATGGACAAGCGTGTGCTTGGCATGTTCACCAAAAAAAGTCACCACCAGAATACAAGCATCGTATTATCTGTGCAGAACTTGTTTGCTGACAACAATTTTTTTTCACACTGTCAGTCTAATTGCTTACTACTTACCAGTTTTTGAAAATACACGAGACAGACAGCAAATAACTGCTTTAGTGAGACAGCTAGAACCCAACAGTAGTCAAGCCGAGCAGTGGTGGATGCATTTGAGGAAGCAACCAAGGACGAGCATGGTTAGCTCTTCATCGACCGTGCACCTGGCACCCCCCGAAATATGAGATACCACACAGACATTTATGCTTCAGAACCTACAGTGTTTATGATCAAGAACACATGATGGCATGGAGAAAGTTTTCTAAAGAGAAGGATGCAACGAAGAAATTTTCCAGATGAATGTGAAGAAATGCAGTCATACTGTCTTCTTTGAATGCATGCCCGCGAAGCATGAGAAGTAGTATGAAAAAAAGGCACCTCCCAACTTGATAGATACCATGTGTGAATGTTTGCTCAACATACAAAGAGGCAACATAAACTTTCCAAGAGTCAAAAAGAGAGTCTTCAAAAACATAAGCACAAACTACGGAAATTAGCTGCAAGAAACATATCAGGAAGACAGAAGAAAAAGCTTCTCAACCAGAGGGGAGGAGTCATGGCTGTTTTTGCCATTGGCAGCAACACTTGTAAGCTCTATCTTCAAACCCACTTAAAAAATGAGCACCATCAAAAAGAAAAATTGGTGGATGTCGATGCTACACCAGCAGCCAAAACTCAACCCATTACTGTGAGACCCGTCAAAACATTGACAAATCCTTACATGTCAAAACTGTCAGAAATCGATGATCAGCTGACTACTGCACTGCAAAATGACAAAGCTGCTTACAAGGCAGCTTTTCAAATACGTGAAGACATATAAAAGACTGAAGGAAAAACAAAGTATTTCTATGCCACACCAGGCAACCCCGTCCATATCACATCCGTCTAAACAGGCAACTTCTGTCAATGGAGAAACAGAGAGGCACAAAATTGAGAAACTTATTACCTAGGTGCGATTGCCAATGTTCCAAATAGTTTGAGGAAGAGTGCAGAACGGCTTGTGTAGTATGTGAAAAAGAACCCTGATCTGACCATCAATAGCAACGGAAAACTGAAGTGAAAGTGCACGGTTTGATAAAGGTTAGTCACATAGAGGATCTTGTTGCCCACTCTGTAGGCAGGAGACTAGATGCACAAATTGTTCCCGGCCTGCCTGAATTTCATGATTTCCTGTGGAGGGCTAACATACCCAAGACTATATAGTCCCACAATCGGTTCTTCGTTACAAAAACACACCACAGAGAGCCAGGAGACAACCATCGATCGCCACCTGCTGTCGAGTCTTTGCCCCCGAGAGTAAGTCAGGGCCAAAAAGCAGTAAAAGCAAAAAGGGGCAGCATAACATTGGTAAGCAAGTGGGAAGGATATTAGAAAAAAAATGGAAGACAAACAGGCTGCCACTTACTATAACCCTACTAGTCCTGGTAGCTAGGGTGGCATCAAACCACTTGCAAGAGAAGCTGGTGTCAGTGAAAATAAAGCAAAAAGTTTGTTAGTGAAACAGAGAGGGTACACGTTACACAAGCAACCAAAGAGGAGAATGCAGAAAGTATTTGAAATGGCTGGAACCACTGTGAAACATATCCAATCTGACCTTGGACCTGAGTTTACCCGAAATCTTCTTTCCCACAGCTGATTAAGCAGCATGGAAAAGAACACTTTTCTATTAAAAATGAAGATATCAAAGCAGCAGTGGTTGAGAGGTTTAACTGTACCCTCAAAGAGAGTATGTGGCAATACTTTTCCCATCCAGGTACATCAATGTGTTACCCAGTTTGCTGACAGAGTACAACATTCTCCTCACTTGTCACTGAATGGTTTAACACCATGATATACAAGGGAACAGGTCGATGATGATGATCTGTGGGATATGCAGTATGGAGACATGCCACTGCAGAGAAAAGAAAAAAAGGTGAGCAAAACCTAAAAATGGGTGGTTTTGTTCCCCTAGTGCTTACCTGGGACCATTTAAGGGGTATCAGAGGTTCAATGGACAGAAGAAGTTTTTGTCACCTAGAAGTATGTACCTAGGACAGGTGTCTACTATATAAGAGATCTAAAAGGTGGAGAAAATCTAAAAGGTGAAGAAATTGACGGGACCTGCTATGAAGATGTGCTGATTAAAGTGTGGCAACCGTAAAATCAGTTGAATATCAATGCTGTTATACTTTCTACCGGTCATTCAAGAAGGAAAACATTGACATGAATCCCACACCAGCCAGCAATGGAATTATACAGGATGTAGACCAAGATGGATAGATCTGAAAGCTGTCGGTATATCGCTAGCATTTCTTGGGGGTATGATCGTTGCTATCTTAGTAAAAGTCTTAGTAGAAAAGCTTCAGTACAGACTTGCTAGAAGCAGCATTAAGAACAACAGCACTTTGGATCGATCAGAATCATGGCAAAATTTTACTTAACTATTCCATCTGACAGTTCAAAGCAGCACTTTCCAGATAATACTATAACTGAATTCAAGGTTAAGCTTCAAAAAGTCATAGAGCTACATGGATTGTATGAAGTTGGTCTGGCAGAGATATCATATCCCTTTAACTGGGATGACATCCCAGCTGCTGATGTTTGTCTCAAAATAGGAGCCCCAGGTAATCAGAATGCATCAATAATCAAATTAAAGAAATTGTTTTTCAACGGAAATCCAAATGCTTTGAAAAAGTTGCTGAACAATGTTTGTGCAGATCATGGCATCAGCTTTATGTACAACAAAGATAGACACAAGATGACGATAAAGATGACATTGCCATATGTAGAGCTGAAAATTTTAAGTAAAGAGCTTTGTCAAGTCCTTGGATTTGAACAGTTCATATTCAGCTCTGGTACTGATGATATCAAACTACCCCGCACACTGAAGCTTCATATGAAGTAGATTTGGATGCAGGATTACACTCGATATTTGTTTATACACATGTGGTCGAACATAGAGTGATTGGGGTTATGTTGGCTCCAATCTGCAAATAGTTAAAGTTGCAGGGAAACATGGTTGCCAGAGTACTGCGACTTACAGTGGAGTATCTGAACGTCACAAGTGGGAATTTGTTGTTACTCACCATGGGGCCCGGGCACTTATATCCAAAGTGATGCAGTGTGTGTACATGTATGTCATGCACATGATGATATATCAGTGTTCTAGTCTCCTAATGTGAGAGAGATGATGTATAACTACTAGTTCTTCTTAGTTTTATTGAAATCCAGTGATTGCCCAATCATATGGATGTGTTTGTATAGTGTGCAGTCATATGAATGTGTGTGTATAGAAAAAATTTATATTTTGTAAACAGACTTTCATACTTATCTACATTTTATCATAGCAAAGACATTATAGGACCAATAAAGAAGAAAATACATTATACAGACCCCCCTCCAAAAAATAAAATAAAATAAAACCAAACAAACAAACAAAAAAGAAGAAGAAAACACACACACACGCACACACACAAAAGGCCCTTTTTAGGGCCACATGCAAAGTTAACAGGGATGGCACTGGAAAGGCATAATTTGAAAAATTGTCATATGGTGGTCCATCCCCCTGTGGTCCTGAAAAACTCTTATCACCACCGGTTACACAGATGAGGATAAAAAGCATGCACCCGACCATACGAATCTTGTTTCCTTTTTCAAATTACTTCGTTTCCCACCCTATGGTCATGTGACTGTTCTTGTCCAATTGGGAGACAGGAATATTTGTGCACACAGACTGATCACGTGACCATTCTTGGCCAATCAAAAGCCGGGATTTCCAGGTCGTCAAGTGCAAAGTAATCCAGCTGTCTTATTTTCACACTATTCCTTCGCTAATGCAGGAATCTTCTTGAAACTTTGTATGGTTATTCTCTTTTACTAAAGGGTGTGTCATGAAACAACAGTGACCTTGATCTTTGTAGGTCAAGGTCACAGCAGGAACCTGTGGATAGAACTGTAGACATAATGATTTCTAAAGCTCAAGGTCACAGCAGGCACCTGTAGACATAATCTTGTCCTGACTCTAACTCCTTCATTAATGCATGGATCTTCTTCAAACTTTGTATGGTAATTCTCTTTTTACTAAAGAGGTTGTCATGGAGCAACATTGACCTTGAGCTATGTAGGCTAAGGTCACAGCAGGCATCTGTCAGTAGACCTGTAGACATAATGATCTCTAACTCCATGGAGGGGGTTAGGGTTATTGCCCATCACTAAAGGGTGTGTCATCAAGCAACAATAACTTTGAGCTATATCCCTCACCCTAGAAAAATGGTAATTAAATAGCTACAAAACTGCTCTAAAACGGGCAGTGAAAGAAGCCAACCGATGTTGTCAACAATGTACTAAAGTGGTAAACTGCTTTTGGGCAAGTTGGGTACTGCTTTTATAAGCAGATGTCCAAAAACGGTGTACTGCTGAGTATAAAGCAGACACCGCCTTTTATAAAGCAGGAACAAAACGGTCTTTAAGTGGGGTAATTTAAATATTTCACATCATTTAATTCCAACTTTACAGCCGTTTTCCTAAAAGCGGTGTGGAGCAAAGTTGGAGGAAAGCGGCCAGAAAGTTGTCCAGTAGTGGGGTCACATGCATATCTATATAGCTATAAGGGCCTGTACTGCTTTAAGGAAAACAGGCATAAAGGTGCTAAAAGTTGGTCCTAAAGTGGCCTTATAACGGTACACCACTTCAAAGAAAATGGGCACAAAGTTGCCAAAAGTTGGTCCTAAAGTGGCTTTAAAACGATACAGTGCTTTAAAAAAAAACAGGCACAAAGTTGCCAAAAGTTGGTCATAAAGCAGCTTTAAAATGATACACTGCTTTAAAGAAAATGGACACAAAGTTGCTCAAAAGTTGGCCCTAAAGTGGCTTTAAAATGGTACACTGCTTTAAAGAAAATGGCCTTAAAACAGTTACAAAGTTGCCTCTAAAGTGCTTCCATAGAGAGTTTGGACTTTATTCCATAGTCTTCCAAATGCATGGACATACCACGGGCCTTCTATGGAGATATCATGGACGTCCATAGACATTTTTGGTCACATTTCATAGTATATGGAAACTCAGTGATTACCCAATCATATGGATGCGTTTTTTATAGTGTGCAGTCATATGAATGTGTTTGTACAGAAAAAATATATATTTTGTAAACAGACTTTAATACTTAAATACATATTATCATAGCAAAGACATTATAGGACCGAAAAAGAAGAAAATCCATTATACAGGAACAAAAACAAAACAAAACACACACATACAAAAGGCCTGCCACATGCAAAGCTAACAGAGATGGCACTGGAAAGGCATAATTTGAAAAATTGTCATGTGGTGGTCCATCCCCTGTAGTCCTAAACAACTCAATAGTATATTTCCATAGTTTTTACTATGGAATGTTCTATGGAAGTAGCATGCAAACACTATGGAGGTTCTACTATCCTAATGTGAGAGAGATGATGTATAACTACTAATTCTTCTTTTATTGAAACATATCCAAACTGATCTTGGACCTGAGTTTACTACAAATTCTTTCTCATAGCTGATGAAGCAGCATGTAAAAGAACACTTTTATAAAGCAGGAACATAACGGTCTTTAAGTGGGGCTAATTTAAATATTTCACATCATTTAATTCCAACTTTACAGCCGTTTTCCTAAAAGCGGTGTGGAGCAAAGTTGGAGGAAAGCGGCCAGAAAGTTGTCCAGTAGTCGGGTCACATGCATCTCTATATAGCTATAAGAGCCTGTACTGCTTTAAGGAAAACAGGCATAAAGTTGCTCAAAGTTGGTCCTAAAGTGGCCTTGAGGTTCCATTGAAAAACTCTGGAGCTTCCATGGAAGTATTATGGTGAGGTTCCATGGAAGTTCTATGGCTGTTCCATGAAAGTACTATGGATGCCTTTTAACGGTACACTGTTTTAAAGAAAACGGGCACAAAATTGCCAAAAATTGTTCCCAAAGCAGCTTTAAAATAGTACACTGCTTTGAAGAAAATGGACACAAAGTTGGTCTTAAAGCAGCCTTAAAACAGTACAGTGCTTTAAAGAAAACGGGCACATTACATAAACTTGACTGACACAGTATTGAATGACCCCGGTACTGAACTCTAATTTTTTTTTCTAACAAAATTACCTGAACAAGCTTATATTTTTAAATTAAAAACTTTTCATTGTAAGATATTCTTTTTTATATGCTTCTATAAGGAAAATTGCAGGCCGCGATTATTACATGTCATATATATCTTTATATCAGCACTCAGGTAATAAAAGTGAGAACAATAAATTAATTTATAGAAATAAAAAGAATACATTGAAAGGCCTTGAAACAGTTTTAATATTTGTAAATTCCACAAGGTCCAAAATGATATTTTAACCCAGGCATTTGGCAAGTTCACCTGGCTAGAAGTAAAGGCTGGACAATTATCTGATGTCCTATTTTAACAATAAAGATATTTAACATTGGACGAAATGGATATAAGCCAGGAAAGTTTCAAGGGTGAGAATGACATCTCTTCTGGAAAGCTGGACTATGAAGCTGAATCTACAATCAGCTGATACATGTATCTGTTACAGTTCATAACCTTCGTTCAAATAGAGCTTCACTTACCAAATATAATATCCAGTTCGGTTATCTATTCCAAACTACTTCTTTTGTGGAACCTTTTTTTTCTTTCTTTTTTTTTGGGGGGGGGGAGCTTCCCTTCACTTGTTGTAGAATTCCCCATAAAAATGTACATTGCTATTAAAGTGCAATTCCACTGAAATACCAGTGGGATTTTCAGTGGATTGCCAGTGTAATAAATACCACTGGATTTCCACTGGAATAAAACAGTGGCATTTAACTTGAATTTCAGTGGATTTTTTAAAAAAAATCATTGAAATTCCACTGAAATATTCTTGAATATTTCCATTGGAATACTAGAATACCAGTAGCATTCCACTGGAATACCAGTGACACTTCACTGGAGTACCAGTGGCATATTTTACTACAATATAAATGGGCTTCCACTGGAATATCAGTGGTATTTCACTTGAATTAATTTGACATTTCATAGGAATGCAAGTTGAAATGTACTTGGAACACATTGGATTATTTTAGTGGCAAATGACCCTTTCTATAAGACCAATATTCAAGTAAAAAGTTGTCTACTCTTTTGATATTCACTGCAGTAATTGATTTGTTCCTCCATGGAAGTGCAGGATGTTGATGCATGTTTATTTGTGTTTAAATATATCATCCAGCTCAGTACAGTCATTGCATGAATGTTTATCAACACAGCTTTGTATATCCGCTGGGCTCTAATTACAGTTATAGCCAGGTCCCCTGTGGTCTGGGTGAAGTAGTTGGCAGGCTGTGCTACATATGGCTGACCATGCAGAGGGTGTTTTAGAGGTAGCATATATAGATTCCAGCCTCGCAACATAATAATGAGTCATGTGCTGTGAAAGTTGAATTCTTTGTGATGCACAGCCAAGAAACTGAATAAAATTCATGAGGATTACAGAAAGTCTGCTTAAATTTATACTAATTGTTGATCTCTTGTGCCAGTAATGATGCCAAAATAGACCTTTGTGTTATCACCACAGCCCACGTGGGTCTGTCTCTTTGTAGAGTAGTCCCGCATTCAGTTGCTTTTTTTAGCTAAACAAATTTCACTCTCCACCATGTATACCACTTGGAGCTGAGGTTTGAGCTTAAGCTATCCCCATGGCTACCAGCATGCTATAAAGTCCTTTTTGCCATCATTATCTTCAAAAACATCTCAAGATGATGCCTTGTACATGTAATACTTGACCATGAACCGGCCATAGCTCTTTTAAATCTGAGGATGCTCCGTTAGGCAGCCTCCTTTTGGGCCCTCCTCAGCCAATCAATCACGAGTATTTGGAGGTGAGTGTCAGTGGAATTCCAGTGGGGGCAAAAAAAAAATCCGTTGAGATTCCATCGAAGTTCCATTGATGGAAAAAATTCCAATAGAATTCCAGAGAGTCATATGGGTTTTTCTCATGTTTTTGTCAGCAAATTTATGTACGTATACATGTATACATAGCAGCTTTTTGTTAATTTTTTTTTTAATCTGGGAAGTGAGCTGTCTTTGTGCATTGAAAAATAATAAGTTCAGAAAGTGGTAATGAAATAGTGATAGTTTTGCTGGCAGTACATGCTAAGTCAGGAAAGTGGCAAGAAAGTGGTCGTTTTGCTGTCAGTCACCGCTAAGTCTAGAAAGCGGATTTTAGCGGTGTCTGTGAACGAATGATTAGCTTAAGAAACGGCAATAAAGTTGTAATGCAAATAAACGATGTTTAAATTTGTAAACTTGCTGGTAAGTTGAAGCACAACTTTTTAGAAACAGGGTACATTGCTTTTCAAAAGTTGCCCGTTA